>PVJH01000198.1:0-18102 GCA_004026705.1 Nesogale talazaci
GCATAGAAACAGCATCTTTCCTGTAAAGCCAAACAAATACCTCCCTGCTCTGCAGCAAGTAAGTCTAAACCTCTTCTATTTTGTAATACTACTTCTGCTAAAGAATCTACCTGTTCTTGCAAATCTTGTGTAGTGCCTGATGAGGCCTGCATATCCAAGATTAGCTGCCTAGATAACTTGGTATGTTGCAGTTCCAAAGCCCACTTCAGTACTGGTCCCTAATCTTACAAATAGGTCACCTAGTTGCAATGCCCTTTAGCTCTTCCTGCCATGTAACCAATAGCAGGGACATCGACTATTATTTTAAGACATTACTTACTGTCTGTACATTTTCCATTAAATCAGATAGTGGACTTCATATATTTTAAATATTTGATGTTGCTTTTAGGTACCACGGCTTACATTCTGGATCTTGGTGACCCATGCACTCCATGATGGACTCAGCCCAGCTCTGTGGCATCCTTGCACTGATGTTTCAGCCCATTGTTGTCCAGCACTAGGCCAAGCTATCTTCTTAGGGGTCTTCCTTTTTTTGTTAAGCCTATGCTTTATCAAGAATACTGTCTACCCCGCCCCCCGATACTGAATATGTCTCTTGATAAACTATTCAATGTACATGATTCAAAGTTGTACCATCCTCGCTTCTGAGGAACATCTGGACCATAGTTCCTCCCAAATGCACTTGTTCATTCTACTGGCAATCATTATTATTCTCCAACATTGTTCCAAATTCTTGTCTATGATAAGATTGCTAATATCATGGCTTGGATCAGCTGCACCTTAGTTCTCAATGTTATATTGTTGCTCTTTCAAAAGGTAAAGATGTCTTTCGATGCACATTTATCCAAGGCCATGCACCCTTCTATTTATTGTTGTTCCTTTTTTCAAGGTGGATTGTGGATATAAGTAAAATGAAATCCTTAACAGTATCACACTTTATCATGATTATATTTTGGTCCAATTATGAAGATGTTTTTTCTTTTCATAGAGGTAGACTCCATAGTGGAAGCCGTAGTCTTGGCCTTCATCTGTGTGTGCTTAAAGTCAGTTTTACTTTCAACAAGCAAGTCCTGTCATCTTTATATCACAAGGTGTTTATAAGCCTTCTTCCAATACTCATGCTGCATACTTCATATTGTCAAACTTCTGGAACTCTGTGTTCAGTATAGAGATTGAATAATGTGGTAAAAGGATATGACCTTGACACATCTTTCCTAATTTTAAGTCATGTAATAATACTTTGTTCTGTTTGAGCATCTCTTATGATCTAAGTACAAGTTCCATATAAGCACAATTAAATGTTATAGTACTTCCATTCTTTGTGATGTTATTTACAGATTGCTATGATCCACATAAAAAAAATTCTTTGCATGGTCTATAAAACAAAAAAGAACAGCTTTCTGTTGTACTCTGCTTCTCACCAACATCAATCAGGCATCATCAATAGTGTCCTTCTCTCCTTGTCCTGTTCTGAATATGGCTTGAATCTCATCTCTGCAGCTCCCAGTCAATGCACTGCTGCAAAGATGTCTGAATTATCTTTAGCAGAAATTTACTAATATAATATTTATAATATTATTTGATAATGTTTGTGTTCTGTTGGATTATTTTTGGAATGGACACACACCAGGATCTCTTTCAGGCAATTGGCTAACTAGCTATCTTTCTGTTTTCTTGGCATAGACTAGTGAGTACTTTCAGCACTATATACATCCGTGAAATATTTCAATTAGTAATTTTTCAGTTCCTGGAGCCTGCTTCTTATTTTTCTTATTAATTATTTTCATCCAGCTTGAACTTTTTCTTATAATGCCATCAGAATTTGATCAGATTACTTATTGAAAGCTTGACAATCCTACACATAGTAATTACTTAATAAATGTAGTTTATTAATATTAATCTACACAAAAAAAGCAGTCTAATTGCATTTGCTCTCAAATACAGCAATTTTCATATCTGATTATGTTAAATAACCCTATCTAGATAAAACCAATGAGATGCAAGTATAACATGTTCCATTAACCATACCTATGGAAGCAAGAATAAATCTGTTCAGAAATGTATGACTTAAATGAGACCAAGAAGACATTCCTGTGAAGTTATTAAGCTTACTATACTCATTCTTTTCAGTTCTGTAGTGCTGCAAAATAGAATATAATCAGTGATCTTGATTTAATGTGATGAGTCAAACATCATATTCTAATAAATTGTGAAAGTGTAGTGCTACAACACAGAATCTCATCTCTGAACAAATGTTCTTAGTCAAAATGGAAGTAACTAAATTAGCATGCTCTAGCATATGTACAAGGAGGATGGGTGACACAGCAGTTGACAACCAGTTGCTAACCTAAAGTTTTGTGGTTTGAGTCACCCAGCAGCTTTATGAAGAAAGGTTTAGGGCAAGGCTTCCATACAGATTACAGCCAAAGAAAACTCAAACAGGAGCTCTTCTCTCTTTTGCAAAGGTTGTTGGCCATTTGGGGCCCACTTGACAGCAGTAAACAGTAGCAGCGGCAGCAGCAATAAACATACATATTAAAAATGTAAGTTTTTTATATGTTACTAGTAGAATAAAACTTTTGAAAACACAAAGCAATTGTGGAATTTTACTTAAAAACACACTGATTGTACTTCATTGTCTACAGGATGATAGCCTAGGCTACATAATGAGGCATATAAGTTCTCAGCTCTCTAGTTAACCTCAGAGCACCCACTATTATTCCTTCTATGTTCTAAAACCAGGGATTCTTACAATATCTTTGAGCTTTGGGAGAATCTTATAGAGCACACAGAACTGGTCTCCAGGGAGTACCTACTTACCCAGACAAAGTTCTAATATAATATTCAAAATGTAGCCTTAACCAACTCCCTCAGGTAGAATTCACTCTTAATATACTCATTGCATTACATGAAAACAGAGTCATAATTAGAGTCATAGTGGTTAATATGACTGAGTTCTCAGAGTCAAGGGTCTTGTTTTCTTTATCTTTGAATTACAAGATCTTAGGGGAAAAATTGTTGTCTTGTAGTAACCTCAAAACCATTCATTAAATAAAGAATGACCTCTATTGTCTTTATTTCAATTATTTAAAAAGTGGTACATTCCAAAAGGAAATGTAAGTTTCTTTGTGAGCTGACCTATTCATATAGAAGACAGGTAGGTTGATAAGGGGGAGGATAATATTCTTCATTATATAACCCACGTGCCTTGGTAATACAGTGGTGTAAACATTAGGCTGGAACCAAAAGGTTGATGGTTCAAATCCATGAGTTTCTCATGGGTAGAAAGATGCAACACTCCGCTTTCATAAAGACAAATTTGGAGATCTTATGAAGCAGTTCTACCCTCTCCTACAGAGCCACTGTGAGTTGGATCCAACTAGAAGAGAGAAATATTTTAGTGAGATGCACCTCAGTGGATTAGTTCATGATCAAGAGAGCAATGCAGAATAAATTTGAGTATAAGTAATGTTGTAAATGATGGCCATTATTTCATTTTTGTGATTGTAAAATATATAAATATGTCTTTAAAAATATTTTGATTGAGGGGTCATATAGCACTTTTAAAAATACATACATAGGGGCTGAGCCCCGATGGCATAGTGGTTCTGTGCGGGACTGCGGCCCACTGGGACAGAGGTTCAATTCCAGCGGTGGGGCTGGGCCTCCTACTCCCACCACCAGACAGCAGTGATGCCCCCCCCCAAAAAAAAATACATACATAGTGTTGAGCAAATCTGTATATTTGTTGCCATGATTTTCAAAACATTTCCTTCCTACTTGAGTCCTTGGTATCAGTCCCTCATATTTTACCCTCCCTTCCCACCACCCCTCCCTCATGAACCCAACAATTTATAAATTATTATGTTTGTCATGTCTTACACTGACCATCTCTCTCCCTTCACCCACTTTTCTTATGTCCATCCTCCATGGAGTGGTAATATGCAGATCATTGTAATAGGTTTACCCTTTCTCCCTCTCCTACTCTCATTGTTGATCCTGAGGGATTTCTCTGTCTTGGATTCCTTGTGTTTCCAGATCTTATCGGTACCTGTGTACATGCTCTAGTCTAGCCGGATTTCTAAGGTGGAATTGGGATCATGGTAATGGGGGAGGGGAGGCATTAAAGAACTACAGGAAAAGTTGTGTTTCAGCATTGCTATACTGCACCCTGACTGACTCATCTAATCCTTGTGATTCTTCTGTAAAGGGGTGTCCATTTGTCTCCAGATGGGCTTTGGGTCTCCACTCCGCACTCCTCATTTACAGTGATAATATTTTTTTTTGTTGTTCTGTGTCTTTGATGCCTGATACATGATCCCATCAACACCCTATAATCACACAAGCTGGTATGCTTATTCCATGTGGAATGTGTTGCATCTCAGCTAGATGGTCACTTGTTTATCTTCAAGTTTTTAAGACCCCAGTTGTGATATCTCTTGATATCCAGGCACCATCAACTTTCTTCACCAAATTTGCTATGCACCCATTTTGTTTTCAACCGTCATGTTGGGAAAGGGTATGTGGGGGGCAGTTATCTAGTCTGGTGTCAATGTGAGGATTAAGAGTGTAGAGGTAGCGTCTAGCCTTCGATCTGGAAATAGTCAATGAAACCTCTGTGTGACTGTGGCCTTCTCCTGAGAATTCTGGGAAATGTGGTAATTTCTTCTTGGTGGCAGGTGACACTATCACTTTGCTTACTCCCTAGGAGAGATTGCAGCTGACAAGACACATGGAAGCATGCTGATAGACCCTGAGCCCAGGAAATTGGAAGACCCAAGGGGAGACCCCTGCCAGTGCTGAGATGCTTCTACTACTACTGGATAAACAAGAATCTGTCCCCACTGGCATGTGATTATCCTGGTGTCATTGCAACGTGTTTCATGAGTCTGAAGAGGCCTTATAGATTGGTATGGGATATATGGGCTAATATCAGACTTATGACCTTGGACTTGGCTGAGATGTTTTCTCAATGTTCAATTGCTCTTGCATATAAACTCTTATACACATACAAGCGTCTACGGATTTATTTCTCTGTTCTACCTAGACTAACATAAAATGCCATGTTTTTGAAACAAAATCTTTTTGCACTGGAGAAGTACTTAATTAGAGGTCCAATGTCCACCTGCTACTTGATACTTAATATATAAATATATGTACATAGACCTATTCCCCTATCATTATATATAAATATATTTACATGTGCACATGCCTATATTTATATCTCTGTAATGCCCTTTGCCTCCTGAGTATTTCCTCTATTTTGTTTTACTTTCCTCTTGTCTCACTCTCATATTGGTCTTTCATGCAGGTTTCTTTTCTTTTACACTGCTTCTCTTTTACACTGCCCTTGATCAAGCCTTACCAGGCATCCTACACTCTCCTCACCTTCAAATTTATAAATATTTCTAAAGAAAGATTTCTATGCTCAAGGAAAGTAAGTTTGACCTAGTTATAAATGAAAGAACATCTTAAAATGTGCTATAAGAAAACAGGAGGAAGGTCATGTCAAATCTTTAGACACTTGAGTTAAAAAAATGAAATGAAGCTTCCAAATCATTAGTGTACTAGGTGTAGAAGGGCACACATAACATTTTGAAAGATTACTGAGATTATAAAAAAGTTAAGTTGAGAACATGCCCAAAGTCCTTGAAAATCAGTGTGCGGTACTGGGAAAAATCACAAAGTCAGTATTTTTTTTTAATTTCTATTTTTAAAATTACCTATCTAGAAGAACCCACAAGAACACAATTAGCTGAAAAGTATGCAACAGTTAACTAAATTTTGGAAATCAGCCATTGGTTTCTATATATTCAGTGTACACTAGCTTAAAATAAAAACCAACCCCGCTGCTAACTCATCTTGACCCAATATAGGGTGATCTGAGGTGATCCACTTTTATAAAGCAAGCAGCTTCATCTTTCTTCCTATGGAGTTGTTAATGTGCAGTTAGCAGTGCAACATCTGTCCCACAACACACCTGGGGCTCCCTGTGTGGACATGTAATCCAAATGAACTACTTCATGAGGTTAGCAGGGTAATTACAATGGTCTAACGATGTAGGTACTATTTACCCACATTTGTAGATGACAAAGTAGAGCCTCAGAAGACTTCGGTAAATTATTACTGCAATACAACTGGGTAGTAGCAACTCTGGCATTGAAGTTCAGGTATACCTGACTCCTGTGCGCAAGTAGAGAACCCTGGCTGTGTAGTGATTGCACGTTGAGCTGCTATCTGTATGGTCAGCAGTTCACAACCACCAGTGTCTCCACGAGTGAAAGATTGGGCTTTCTACTTGCCAACACCTGTCAGAAACTGACAGGTGGGTCTCTATAGTCAGTCTTGACTCAATGGCAGTGAGTGTGGTTCGGCTCGGTTTGGTGTCATAGAAGGTTCCTAGTTGAACTGCTAATGTCGAGATCTGCCATTCAAAACTACCGTTTAGTCTTGAGCAAAAGGTGAGGTTTTCCCCCATGAAGGTTTACAGTTCCCAATACAAATTTACAGTCTGCTTTGTTTTATAGGGCCCTGGTAAAGTGACATAGACCTGATGGCAGTCAGTTTGTTTTTTGTACTCATTCTGTCCCATGCATTCTGCCTCAAAAACATCATCCTGTTGCACTATTTGCCCATGTTCTCTAATGATTCTCTTGTATAGAAAAACCAGCTATCCCTTCTTAGCATAAAAGCTCAACTATCCAAACACACCAGCTGTTATGTTTTAGAAAGGTGTAGTAATCTGCTACCATAAAGATTATAGGCTAAATGCCCTAAAGGACAGTTGTCCTTTGTCCTCTAGAGTCAGTATATGTTGGAATAGACTAGACAGAATAGGGTTAGTGAAAAAGAAATAGCACGAAGGGAAAATATAGCAGTTATTAACAGAGAGTTGGAATACTAGGTACTCGAAAGGGCCGAGGCTTCAAGCTAACCGCAGTGATTAGACAGGGTTTGCTGCAGGCTAACAAGAAGATTCAGAGTCCATCTTGATACCCTGGAGGTATGAACACTGAGGGGAGCGTGTCAGTGACCTGCAGGGAATGTGTTCTATTTGTGTTCTTGCCTGAGGAACTCGCCAATTATATGACAAAGAAAACTGGTCTCCTTACCTGAGTTTCAGTAAAACCTCATGAGAAGAACAAGAAAAATTATATATATATATATATATATATATATATATATATATATATATCCAGACACAGTGTAAACTCATAGAAGATGAACTAAAATGAAAACAACATTTTTCTCTTGAAAATGAAGAAGTGATGATCACTTTCAAGAGTGGGTGATTGAAAACAGAGAAAGAAAAGAGTGAGCAACAAATGAGAGAGATGTAAACAGAAAACAAGAATTAACCTATTCTTACAGGAGCAATAGAGAATTTCTCGGTTGAAAATGTAACCTCAGTTATTACATTAAAATTTTAGAAAATCAAGATAGAAAAGTATATGTAATGATAGACTATGCCACAAACACACATATATGTGCACAAATGTATTATAAATGCAGAGACATAACAAACATACTAATATACTTAGGTACACACCTGAACATTGAACTTTTTTTTCTGGTCCAAAAAATAAAATTACAACTATTGCAAAACCTAGTATATAAGAAAACACACACAATAGTATTGCAAATTTCCATCTTTGCAAAACTATATTTTCATTATTTGAGACAGTGCTACATTTATTTATAAAAGAAATACATATCTTGTCTTAGCAAACTAGTGTGTCTAGTAGCTAGTAACAAAAATGCCACAATTGAGTGACTTTGAGCACTGGAATTGAATGTCTCACAGCCTTAAAATCTAGGGATGCTAATTTCAGTGTCTGCTGGATTATCCCTGTCCACATTGGAAGATCATTTCCTGTCTGTTTCAACATTTAGCAGACTTCTCCGGGACGTACAGACTAGTCATTACATGATGTCTTCCCCCTATGTGTCTGATACCGAATCTGCTCTTTCTTTTAATAAGAAAACACTCAGTGGGATAAGGTTTATGATCCAACCTACTCTTGTATTAACTCATTAATAAAACAAGTTTTTCAAATTAGTAAAATAGACCGTTATTTTCCCATTAAAAGGTTTAAGACTTCAACTATTTTGAGGTGGTCATAAATTAATCCATATCATATATTTTTTTCAGAAGCATTTCTACAGCTTTATGAAAAATCTTGAAAAATTTTAATATTTATTAATTCTAAACAGTGACATTACAGAATTTAGAAAGATCCTTTAACAGTATATAGAAGTCTTCACTGGAAAGAGCATTAGAAAAAGAGGGAAACTGGACATACTATGACCTGAACTAGCCAGGAAATATATGCTTCTTCTGGAATATGCATCTGTAAGCTAGAAGTTATATCTTCATGTTTCTTTGCTGAATATTTTTACTAATTCTATGTATGTATTAGAAATTTTTCTGTTTCATATTTTTATCTCCCTGGCTGTTCATATTTAATGAATCCTTCCACTATTAGCCTTCATGCATTGAAGAGCCCACCTTTACTGCAACGAGGGCATAGATAGGTGATTCAATTTTGACCAATAAGAAATACTTGCTGAACGCATTTTTATTGGTGTAGGTGGCTGCAACAACACACTGGATTTCCACATACAGACGGGGGGAAAACTAAAATGTAAATTATGTAATTACTTTGACCCATTGCTCGGCAGAGATAATAGCAGTGCTTTCCCTGCACTACTTTTGTAGAAGGACTTTGACTACAGAATGATCATAACAGATTCCCAGGCTCTCTTACTCTGTTCATTTATACAGCTTGATAGTTGCATATGTTGCTCAAAAAGTTGAAAGGCAAAAAAAAAGCTGAAAGGCTGTCAAGTTGATATTGATGAAGAAAATACTCCATTAAAATAAAAATGTATATTTTCATGAAAATGAATAGAGATTCACAGATAAAAGATGCATATGTTGTTTTCTGTGTATGTCAGGCACAATGTTGCTGGATATAGAAAAAAATGTGAAAATCCTACTTTCTATACTTCTATTATAGTACTCATATTATTTCTTTGACTATAATTCATTTGTGAATGTGTTCAGGACTAGAGCTTCTCTTCTATTTTATTTCCAGCAGGTAAGACATATACTGAATTAATATATGAACAATTCCAATTGATAGAAGAAATTATGTTATTAGTAAGTCAACTTTTCTTATTTTGTTTTTGTTTCTTTGGCTATTGAATTTGCTGATCAGTAACAAAGGGGTCACAGAAAGCATATACACAAAACACACCCATGTTACCTAACTGTGAAGAATATCTAAAGTGCGCACTGACAATCAGGAATCTTCCATTTTATCATCTGGTTCAATGCACACACAAATGGAAACAGTTAACTATGAAGTGTTTGGTTCTGGTTCTTTGTTCTTCCTCTAAATATTTCTATTTATTCTGCAGTTGTAGAGCATCTGTACTTCAAAACATAAACCACTCAACAGCTTTACATCAAAACAAACATGATGTCAACACTACATCCTCATCCTCCTTTTCTGAGGAATTACTTCTCCATTAAAGTGAAATCACTGCCCTTAAGTTTCCTATCTCTTTTTTGGGGGGTGGGTAGGGGAGGGAGGTTTGTTACTTTTTCAATTTAAAGGAGATTCAGTGGTGTACTGGGATAGTTCAAATCAACCCACCACTCTGAGGGAGAAATATGAGGTTATCTGATTCCATAAAGATGTACAGTTCCAGAAAACCTGAGTAGCTGGTTTATTCTCTTCTATAGAGTCACTGGGATTCCAAAAGGCATAAATGGTAGCCAGTTTGGTAGTTTTATTTATTTTTAATTTTTTAAATTCACTGTTAAATCAATCCCATATAATTGGTTTTAAAAATTCACGGGGACATTTCTGCTTCAAGCTTTAAAGTTTATACAATGGTAATACATTCAGATGTTTATCAGCCTTCATAGCTCCAGAAAGTCTATAGTCTATACAAACGTGAAATTCTGGTTCTTAAACAATAAGCTGCTTATGAAAGGGTAGGAATAGATCTGGGTTTAAAACGGTGTAAGGGCTGCTGTGCATTTTTATTTTTAACACAAAGATGATTTTTAACCCATTGTAGCTGCACATGACAAAGTAAATATCCCATGAGTAATCTTTATAGAGCAGATTTCCAGGCCTTTTCCCCACAAAGTTATTAGGTAGATTTGAACTGCCAACCTTTCATTTAGCAGCAAGTGCTTAACTATTGTACCTGTAGGGCTCCCTTACTTAAAAGTAGGCAATAAGGCAACATAAACATATGAATAAAATATAAGAAATATACTTAAAGTACACGCAGAACTCCTTAGTAGGCCAGTTCAAGATGGTTTGCTCTGAGGCAAAGCCCAGAAGCCTGGATGAAGACTCAGCCATCTCCATTATACTACTCTGGTCTGGTCATCCTGTGAAACCTGTTCTCTCAGTTGATCTGAGTATGGAGGTAAGCAAGAGTACATTCAGGAAAGAGTTATCTTCATGTTGAAGTATCTGGGAAACATAATAGATAACAGGACTTCAAAAATGTTTTTTAATACCTATAATGTTTTAATTTCATTTCCATGAGCTATTTGAAGCATCCTCCTATCCTTTAAAGGGAAGTTAGTCTAAAAACACTTAACAAGAGCTAGGTGTGAACAGATCAATATTGGATATGCAGAAATCAGTTATCCGTAGTGAATCCACTTAACTTTTAAAAGCAGGCCTCATGCAAATTTCAAGAGCTGAGGTACCAAATCAGAAGTTCAAAAAGCAGAAAAGAGGGAAAGCAAGATGTGAAGGATAAGCTAGACAAGTGAATGACCTATTGTCATAGGCTGGCAAGGTTATTGCCAGAGGATGGCACTGTTTTTAATGCAGAGTGATCGATTAAAGGGAAGGGTGAATGCTCACCTGGTACGAGGAAAACAAGGCTAAGTTCCAAGATAAATGCATCATTTTGTGATCTCACTAATCTTTTTTATCAGGTACGCACTGATAATAAAGTATCCATTAGCTTTATGTAATTATCCATTTTGTTGCTTTTCCATGTTCTCCCAGATGCAACTTATTTCACAGTTGTGGATCACTGTAGCATTTTCTTCAGTATTCCTTACATTCTGCAAGTTAATATTTGTTTTCATGAAAGAAAACCCATAATTTACCTGGACGGTAATGACCCCAAATTATCAAGTCTACCATCTGCTTTTCTCAGAATTTATATACCAATTTGCAGTCTTCACGTTTTACAAACATGTGGACCCTACTCCAATTCCTTCATGATTCTTTTCATTTTTTAAAATTTTTTCCAATTATTTTATTGGGGGCTCTTACAGCTCTTATAATATTCTATAAATCATTTGTATCAAGCATGTTTGTACACATATTAACATATTCATTTTGAAATATTTTCCGCTTGGAATAACCTCTTCCTTCCCCCTTCCTCCTTTTTTTAATGAATTATTTTATTGGGGGCTTACACAACTTTCATCACGATCCATACATACATCAATTGTAAGCAGGCCACATTTACACACTTATTGCCATTATCACTCTCAAAACAACCTCCTTCCACCCAGGACCCCAGTACCAGCTCCCCGTATTTCCCTTCCTTCCCCCCCCCCCCATAAACCCTTAGTAACTTACAAATTGTTATTTTCATACTGTACACTGTCCAATGTGTCCCTTCACTCACTTCCCTGCTGTCCGTGCCCCAGAGAGGAGGCTACATGTAGATCCCTGAAAAGGTTCCCCCTTTCTATTCCACCATCCCTCTACTCTCCTGGTATCACCACTCCTGCTACTAGTCTTGAGAGATCATCTATCCTAAATTCCCCATGTTTCCAGCTTCACTGTACATCCTGTACACTGGTCTAGGTTTATTTGTGTAGTAGATTTGGGATCATGATAGTGGGTGGGAGGAAGCATTTGAGAACTAAAGGAAAGTTGCATGTTTCATTGCTACTACACTGTAACTTAGCTGGCTCATTTCCTCCCTGCAACCCCTCTGCAAGAGGATGTTGCTTCACCTATTGGTGGGCTTTGGATCTTCTAATAAACCTGTCTTGACAATGGAATAACTTTATTGAAACATTTGACTACCAAAATCATCATATCTCCCAAGAAAAATTATAATTTTCTCAAGCTTCTATTAAATACTCAAGCCAGTTAATCTATGTGGAAGGCATTTCTATGATCCCAAATGTCACAAGGCTATTCACTTTCATCAACCACATGCAAAGAAAGAATAACACATATTTCTAAGATAGGTGCTGGACCTAGAGTCTCAGTTTCTCTTTGATAGATCAACCTTTATACAACTATTGTGAGATCTTTGAGTCCAATTCATTCTATATTATGTCATATCTGCAGGATATTTTTAATGACTATTCCCACTTTAGTTTTTTTTAATTACCATGTAAGTGTAAAAAAGAAGGGAGGTGGGCATGAAGGCACCCTGCTTCAGAAATAGAAAAATCCTTATACTATTAAAATCTACAATTTGACTCTGTAATCAAGGGATAACCTCTCTACCTTAGAGATGTGACTATTATTGCCAAACTGGTGAAATGCACACTCTAGATAATGCTTGGGAACACACTATATATTTGTGTGTATCATATGATGTCTACCTCACATAATTCTTTTTTAACACATCTTTCTGCCAGCAACTTACTTCTAATGAAGTCCTCCTTTGGGCTATATCTCATGTGAAACTTCACCCTGTGGTCTGCTTAAACTCAGTCACTCTTCCTCCCACCAGCCAAGAGAATGGTTTTCCAATACATAACTGTCTCGACTTCACTGGGTACTTTATTCTTCAAAAGAATTTGAAGGAAACACTTTTAACTAACCCTACGATAGCTTTAACATCCTTGGTAGTATAGGGGTTATGCATCGGGAGAATGACAAAGCTTTTAATCGCATAAAGAATTACAGTCTTGAAAACCCACTGAGACAGTTCTACCTTGCCCCATAGAGTGGTTACATGTTGGAATTGACTTCATGGCAGTGTGTGGTGCTTTGTTTTTAGTTTTTCTTCCTAGTAGTTTTTGTTTGAATCTGAACACTGTTAGCACTATCAAGTTATATTTATATTTTTACAATTTCCACTGAAGACCTAAAAGTCAGGCCCACCCAGGAGCCTCTTCAGTCCAACAAGCCAAATCAATGCCTTCCCATAAGTCTGTAGAATTATATGAAAACAATCTGTTAAATGTTTTATAAATAGAAAATATGGAAGTTGTGCATGATTTTGAAATAATATAGAGCAGAGGGAATTTTAACAGCTTCCAGAAATACTATGAAAATAGAATTTTCATAGCAGAATTTTGGGATACTCAGTTGCTCTCCTGTGAAATGATTGCAATACCACAAAAGCCATACCAGCCCAAAGGAGGGCTGAACTAAGAAGTTAGAGGAAAGAATTTTGTGGATAAGGAAGCCAAACAAAAGTCTCCTCAAGTGATGCATGTAATTAACAATCAATAGTCTCCCACTCGTTGCCTACTGACATATCCAGCCTTCATGAATTAGCTTTAGATAAACATTCAAACCACTTTTCAACAGCTAGCTCAAAGAGAAGAAGGTGGGGCATAAAAACAGCTGGTTGCTACCACACTTCTAAATTATGAATGGAATCAAATCTGATCTATCTAAAAATATATATATTATCATGATGCAAGCATAGAATAAAAATTCCTAGGTGGGGTGCAATAAAATATTGAGTTCTTAAAGGGGTGCAGATGGGAAAAGTTATTTCAAGGTACTGAGCACATTGACTCCCACTGTCTCTGCTACACTCTTTGGCAGGGGGGTGGCATCACTGCCCTCTGGTGGTCATGGGAGCTACCAAGCCTTGCTCCTGGAGAGCCGCTGCTGGGTTTGAACTGCCAAGCCCGTGGGGCACAGTCCTGCACTCCACCACTACACCACCGGGGCTCAGCCACCTTTGCTACAGTATTATTGCAATATCAGAAAACATAATTGGACTACTGGAAGAAAACACCACATAGAAGTCATCTGTAATAGTCAGGGTATTCATGGAGGAAAACTTTCTTAGCTTAATGAATGAAATCCAGGCAAACATTCAGGAGGAAGAATACAAGCTAATCCGAATCCTAAGAAAAGTCACCAAGGCACATAATGGTTAAACTGTCCAACTTTAATGACAAGCAGAAAATAATGAGAGCAGAGAAAAACAAACAATAAAATATAAAGATCCCCAAATACAAATTTGCTCAGACCTACCACGGGACTCTGCAAAGAAGAGTAGAGAGCAGATTAATATATTGCAAAATGTTAAGGAAAATAACAAAAACTCAAGAATACGCTATCCAGCCAAATTATCTATCAAGATAAATATAGAAGTATGAGTCTTCCCAGAAAAGGAAAAACTCAAAGAATATGTTAGAAGAAAGATCCTCTGACCCAGTATGGTTAAAAGAACAACACTCACCAAGCATAACTAAGAGACTGTCACATAGAACAAAACTTCATCTAGAGGTTATCAAAGAGAAAACAGCCCCCCAGGTAGTGTTGGCTTACAAGTGGAAAGAAATCAAGAATGATCCACCCTCATCCACCCAAGCTCAACACACTGACAAGAAAGGGAGCTAGGGAAATACCCAACACAAAAATTATAAGATGACCTCACAGAGTCCACAGATGGAGATAATAACCCTGAATATCAATGGACTGAACTCAGGCATTAAAAGATCGAGGCTAGCAGAATGACTTAGAAAACACAACCCACCAACTGCTGCCTACAGAAGACACAGTGAAGACTGCAGACAAAGCAGGCTGAGAATCAAAGGCCAGAGAAAGGAATACCAAGCAAAAAGCAATTTTTAAAAAGTAGGGGTAGCAATCCTAATCTCAGATAAAATTGACCTCAAAGTGCAAGCCATAAAAAGAGATGAGGGAGAAAGTATAATGTTCAAGGAAAGGTAGACAAAGAAACAATAAGCTTTTTAAACATATATTCCCTGAATGAGAGACCTGCTGAATATGTGTAACCAAACACTCCAAAAGAGGAAACAAGAAATCACAGTCTCAAAAACTATCATGAGTGACTTCAATACACGGCTCTCCGAGAAAGATAGATTATAGGGAAAGAAACTCAACAAGGAGGCCAGAGACCTAAACACGACACTTAGATAATTTGACCTGATAGATATTTATCCAAAGCCAAAAAAAAAACATTCATATTCTTTTTAAGTCCAAATGGCACATCTTCAAATATAGATCACATGCTGGGGCATAAGGCAGAGCTACATAAACTTAAGCACATTGTTATTATGCAGACCTCTCTTTTGGAGCACTTTAGTTGTTGTCAATTTTGATTTCCAACAAAAGGATGAGAAGAAAACAAGAGCAAGCAATTGGAAGATGAATAACCTTTTATTGCAAAAGGAGTGAGCACTAGCCCAGATCAGATGAAATTAGGAAATTTCTAAAAGCGAGTGAGAATGAATAACACAACATACCAAAACTTATGGGCACAGCAAGTCAGTTATCAGAGAAGTTTCATAGCAATACATGCACACATAGGAAGAGCATCTCATGATTGGTATGCTGGCACAAAATTGACAACAACTAAAGCAGACTCAACAAGACAATCCCAATAACAGCAAAAATAATAATAAACATCAGGGCTGAGATTCAGGAGAGGGGGAAAAAAGAAAACTATGGGAAAAAATAAGGCTACTAAGAGTTGGTTCTTTGAAAGGTTAAACAAAATTGACAAATCACTGGAAAATCTAACCAAAGAAAAGAAGGAACAAATTTCAATGGCAAGAATTAGGAATGAAAGAGTGGAGGTTACATCAGACCCTAATTGAGATAAAAGAATAATTACACAATACTAGAAAGGACTGTACTCCAATAAATTCAACAACTTGGAACATACAAACTCTTGGGGAAACAGTCCCTTTCTACACTCACCTGATGAAAGTCAAGCATCTCAACAAGTGCATAGCAACAAAAGAAATAGACAAGGTTGTCAAGGGATTATCAACAAATAAATACCCTGAACCAGATGGCTTCACAGGACAATTCTACCAAGCATTCGGGGAAAAACTGGTACCAATCTACAGAACTGAAAACCCCAAAATAAAACCAGCAGCATATAGATAGCTGATTTTTGATAAGGGTTTCCAAATATCAAATGGCAAGCTGATATCCTCTTCAACAAGTGGTTCTGCAAGAAAATGAAGCAAGACCCTTATCTTAACTCCATGCACAAGAATAAACTAAACGTAGATCACAGACCTCAAGTTAAAACCTCAAACTATTAGGGCTATCAATGAGGGAAGTGGCACCAACCTGAGGACTTTGGCACAGGGTATAGATAGCTATCAGAAATAGGGAAGGACACAAACACTGAGGAGGCACAAATTGAAAAGTAGGATATACTGAAGATAAAACCCCTATGTCCATTGAAATAATTCACCAAGAGAGTAATAAGAGAGCAGTGGACAAGGAAAGCATCTTTAGCAATGACACATCAGACAACAGCCTTATTACTAAAATCTATAATACTCTGCTGGCTTTAAAAAAGAAAAAGAATTCCCACTAAAGAGGTGGGCAAAGGTACTTGTGACAGTCAGTTAATCTGGTGTCAATTTGAAGATTAGGAGTATAGGGGTGGAGTCAATCTTGTCAATGTGGACATAGCTAATGAGACCTCTAAGTAGGCATGACATTCTCCTCTGAGACTTCTGGGAAATCTGGTACTTCCTTCCTGGGAGCAGGAGATACTCTCTCTCTTCCTTGGAGCCTTTCTACTGAAAATGCTTGCTGCCTGAGAGGCGTGACTGACAAGGCATCCCTGTGAGACATCACAGTGGAGAAACCACATAGACCTATCTTGATGCAGCAAGATACTTGGACTTAGAGAAGCCACATGGAAATTCCTGCCAGTGCTGAGGTGCTTACAACACCACTAGATTCAAAGACTTTCCCCCCATTGACTTTTGATCACTCTGCATTTGACATTATTGCATGTCTTTTGTGAGTCTGAAGAGGACTTTGTAGATTGCTGTCACACATATGGGCTACTATCAGACTTATGTTCTTGGAATGGACTGGGTTGGTATATTTTCTAATTGTATAGTTGCTTTTGGGCATAAAAGCTTTCTTATACACATATTAGTATTTAAGAATTTATTTCTCTAGTCTTCCCAGACTAAGTCAGACCTGAACAGAAGTTTCACAGGGGCAGAAATCTGAATGGCCAATAAACATATGAGAAAATGTTCCCAATAATTTGCCATATGAGAAATACAAATTAAAACAATAATGAGATACCATAAAATGCCTTCAAAGATAGCCCAGTTCATAAAATCAGAAATCAACAAGTGTTGGAGGGACTCTGGGGAGACAAGAAAACTATGACCTACTGCTTGTAGATCTGTGGATATGTACAGCCACTGTGGAAATTGATTTGACAATATCTAAAACAGATAGAAATTGAGCTACCATACAAACCAGCAATTTCCCTACTAGGCAAATATCCAGAAAAGACAAGAACAAACCACAGCCACACATCTGTGTTCCAATGTTCATCACAGAATAGTTCACGATTGCAAGGAGTTAGTAACAATTCAAATGTCCATCAACTGGCGAATGGATTAACAACTGTGGTACATACATTCAATGGAATAATATGCATTGCTGAAATGCAGTGATAAATGCATGAAGCACATCGCCTCAAGGGAAGAACTGGAGGAAACTTTGCTAACTGAAGTAAGCCAAGATCAAAGGGCAGATGTAATATGAGTCCTCGGATGTAAGCTAAAAAAAAATGCAAAATGGGCATAGGGAACAATGTACAATTCCTGGGGTAGCTTGGCAGGGGCCAGAGCAAATCCACAGATACATATGGAAGCTAACTAAAAAGGAGGGGTGTGAAAGAAAGCAATATGTAGCAGAGGAACATGGCACTAATCCATCCAACGGGAGGATATGGCTAAATCTTCACAGGGAAAGAGAGACCAGACTTAAACCAGGTGTTCCAGGATGTGAACATGCTAGCCTGCCAGCAGGGATCAGGGAGCCAGTGGAAGAATCTGAGGGCCCAGCTCCAATCCCAACTACATGAACATCCACCCAC